>OFHU01003722.1:0-34437 GCA_900245905.1 Lacerta viridis
AATGAAAAAATCATATGAATTCATGAGGATCCGTCTAGATCCGCCTTTTACCCTGGACCAAGCATAGACAGGTTTGGGGAAATGTAAGACCTGTCTATAGGGCAAAATCCTAGGGGAAACATAACAAAAGAGAGAGTTTAGGTTAAACACGTTCACACAAATATCTGAAGAAGTGTGCATGCACACGAAAGCTCATACCAAGAACAAACTTAGTTGGTCTCTAGGTGCTACTGGAAAGAATTTTTATTTTGTTTTGACTAGCAGACACACGGCTACCCACCTGTAACTCACACAATTAATGTCATGTCTAGCTTGACCCAATTTTTGTTTCTTTTTATCATTGATACCCTGCATTCTTTCTCAAAAGGTTTACTCAAGGTGGCTTCCATCCTTCAACAAATGCCAAGCATCCCTACAGAAACATGATATATGTATAGCTCAGGTAGAACACGATTTCCGGTCCCTTTAAAACAAAGCCTTCAACAGGTAGGATCTGTCTATAATAGCAGTGCCTAGACCCACTGTGGGAGAGAGAGTTATAGTTCCTTTCCGTAAACGGTGTTTCCGGTGTTTCTGTGTGCTGGTCACATGACCCGAAAGCTGTCTGCGGACAAACGTGGTCTCCCTCGGCGTATAGAGCTAAATGAGCGCGTAACCCTAGAGTTGTCCGCGACTGGACCTAATGGTCAAGGGTACCTTTAACTTTACTAGACCCACTGTAGGAGAGAGAGTTATAGCTCCTCCCCCCCCCCAGAACAGTTCCTTGGCACCTGACTGTGTTTTTAGAGCCCACCCTACTCCTGTGATTGCAATCTGCTTTAACTTTTTTCCAAACTGCCCTGGAACAGGGGCGTACCCAGGATCAAAACTGGGGGGGGGGCAAGCCATAGTCCAGTGGTGGCGAACCTTTTAGAGACCAAGTGCCCAAACTGTAAACCAAAAACCACTTATTTATCACAAAGTGCCCAAACTTGTTGAGCTTTTTTTGGGGAGCTGCCGACCAAAGTTTTGGAGCTTTTTTGGGGGGTCGCACAAAAGTTGCTTTGCTTTTGGGGGGGCCCCAAAGCTGCTGAGCTTTTTGGGGGGGAGAGACAGAAATAAATGACAAATAATACCTTCGCTGGAACTAACATGCAGCGCCGACATCATCGTCTGCCAAAGCGCCAAAAACACACACACAGCACAATAAGGGTTAAAAAAACGAACGCTGTTATGCCCAATCAGAAACAACTACTGACGCAGCAAATTGAAAAACAGATCAATCGCCGAACACAATCTCCAGCGGTGAGGGTGAGGGGGACCACAGCGGAGCCCCACAGCGCCACCCGCGATAGACGCTGCCGCAGCGTTGCTACTGCCGTGCGAGCCGCCGCCACCGCCACACACACACACACCAGCCCGTTTCCTCGCGCCCAGCCGGCCGTTCTTGCCCGTTGCGCAGCGCACGCCCCCTGGGGTGATGCGTTCGGCCCCGCCGCCCCCCTCTCTCTCCTCTTGGTGGGAACTGAATCTTACGGAGGCAGGCGCGCGCGAGAGAGAGAGAGAGATAGAGGGAAGCGCCGCCGCTTGCAGTTGCGTAGGGGAGCCGGGAGGGGGAGCGGGAGTTCCGATGGTGGCGAACCTTTTAGAGGTTCTGTTTGAAAAACAGATCAATCGCCGAACACAATCTCCAGCGGCTAGCAAAAAAAAAAAATTCAAGGTTTCAACAGCGGACACAAGCCTGGGGAAAAAACAACAACAACAGCACGGATGCGTGCCAGCAGTGAGGGCTCTGTGTGCCAAATCTAGCACACCTGCCATAGGTTTGCCACCACTGCCATTCAGGTTGTTACATTTCAGTACGAAAAGGTGAATGAAACCAAAATTTTAGGAAAACTATATATAATTATAGCAGTGCTTTATTACGGTAGTTATTACAATTATTTGCTTGAATTTTTTTAAAATTTTTATTCTAGTTACATGTCTTATACCAGGGGTGGCCAACTCCCAAGAGACTGTGATCTACTTTCAGAATTAAAATCTGGCAGTGATCTACCCCCGTTTGGGGGTTCAGCTCAAAGTTGTTGACCTTTTTGGGGGATGAGGAATGCCCCGTTTTTTAGGGCTTCAGTTCGTTTTTAGCTTCTAAAATGTCTGCTTTGTAAAGTGAGACAACCTTTGAGGTACAAAACACCCAGACAAGGAAAACCAACTCAGCTAACTAGTTTACACAGATCTGAGGAGCCAGTTGATGCGTGCTAGGCCTTCGATTTCACATATGGCGCCCAAACAACTGTACCCACACCACACTACCTCCAAAGTAAACCAAAAAGCTAAAAGCAAATGCAGTAGCAAACCTCAGAACTGAACTTAAAACAAAATCTGTATTCCCCTGCAACTGCACAGGCAAACCACCTAGAAATCAAACCTTGCTGCAAAACAATGCCACCCCCAATGGAGGCTGGAACCTGCCCCACAAAAGGAACCTGGGACAAGCTGAAGCACCAATGGCTCAATTACCCTCTTTGATAACATAAAATGCACAATGATTATTTAAAAAAATATTTATTCCTTTTAATTAATTTTCTAAGCAGTAGAAACTTTAGCAAGAGCACACTAAATCCTGAATTATTTGATTACTGACCACATTATGTAAACAGCAAACAAAAACAGCTTCAAAAAACAGAAAAACTCCCCCCCCCAGAAAGCCCCAAATGGCTGAAAAACTCAGTTTCCCAGGATCCTCAGCCCTCGCAAAGGAACTACTCACCATGCAAGGGAACTCAGTTTCCAAAGCTCCCTTGCAACGATCAGCCAGCGCAACACACACAGTGTCAAGAGCTCAATTGTTATTGAGATTTTGGGAGGGGGAGAAAGACCAGTAGTTGAGCTTTTTTAGGAGAGCTTTTTTCCCTTTTAGGCTGCCGATAACCATTTAATTTATTTTTTTTCTTCTGGGGGGGCAGTTGCCCCCCTGCCCCCCTGGGTATGCCCATGCCCTGGAACCCATTAGTGAAGGGCAGAAAACAAAAATAATAATTTTAATAATCCCATGCACTGTTATCATAGAAATCATCGGAACTTGTTTCTCAGTAGCTAGGATCACCAAAATTGGACTGATTTGCTTTATGTAGCTTTAATCAACTTTTTAAAATGTTAACTTTTTAAAAAAGGCTCCAAGAATCAAACCTGTTCAGAAGCGATACCTTCTCTAGCCGTATTAGAGAAGGCAAAGCATTCCAAAGATATCCAGAGGCACTCTTCCACCTCCCTTTAAAAAAAATCTCTCCCATGAACAGATTTGAGGTCTATACTTAGCCCCTGTGTGATGCTCCTTACGAGCACAGAAGTTAAGGCTGCCCTTATCTCTGCACTGCTGCATTCCCTTCCCAGTTCTACCAGTCAGGGCTGACAGCGGGAACCTACCCTGTAGGGCTGGCTGCATGCCCAAGAGATCACTTTACTTTGTTCCTTTTTATCTCTGTTCTGTGTCTCGTAAAGAGTCCATTACATTCCAAATAGTACCAGAATTTATATTTCCATAAACTGAAGATTTGCCTTTCCCCCACTTTTATCTCTGCTGCCCTAGGAGCATTTTGAAACCTGGCACCCATGGGCATACAGTATCAATCCTATGCATATCTACTTGGAATTAAGTCCCAGATCCAGCTAAGTAGGTAAGGACATAATAAGAGCCTGGTGGATCAGACCAAATCCACATTTAGCCCAGCCAGAGTTGGGGGTTGGGCTTTGCTTATGTCTTTGCGACATTATATAGACTACAACTACCATTATCCCTGACTATTGGCCATACCGGCCCAGGAGGATGAGAGTTGTGGTCCAACAACATCTGGAAGGCTATACTTAGCCAGAGGTAAGATAAAAGGGTGCCATTTTAACACAAATCTACTTGTAGACTTGTGCAGATCTCTACAAGCATGTTTTAAAGTTATTTGAGCACTTTAGGTCAGGGGTCGACAGACTTTAGGCTTGAGGGGTCTCAGTTGTTGTTGTTTTTACTCCCTAAGTGGATGTGATACAAATTTAAAATGAAATAATTATTGGCTTAGGAATTTGTTTTGAGTACTAAAATGGAACAGAAATTCTACTCAAAAACCCACTACTTGATCACAGATTGAGGACTTGACCTTCCGAGGGCCTTCTGGCGGTTCCCTCACTGCAAGAAGTGAGGTTACAGGGAATCAGGCAGAGGGCCTTCTCGGTAGTGGCGCCCCTCCGATGTCAAATAAAAACAACTATCTGACTTTTAGAAGACATCTGAAGGCAGCCCTGTTTAGGGAAGTTTTTAAAGTTTGATGCTTTATTGTGCTTTTAATATTCTGTTGGGCGGTTCGAATCCCCGTGTTGAGGTGAGCTCCTGTTGCTCAGTCCCAGCTCCTGCCAACCTAGCAGTTCGAAAGCACAAAGTGCAAGTAGATAAATAGGTACCACTCCGGCGGGAAGGTAAATGGTGTTTCCGTGCGCTGCTCTGGTTTGCCAGAAGTGCTTAGTCATGCTGGCCACATGACCCGAAGCTGTACGCCGGCTCCCTCGGCCAGTAAAGCGAGATCAGCACCGCAACCCCAGAGTCATCCGCGACTGGACCTAATGGTCAGGGGTACCTTTACCTTTACCTTTTTACTACTACTACTACTACTACTACTACTACTACTACTACTACTACTGAAACCCCCACACCCACAATTGTTTATCATTTTAGGAATATAATTGTTTTGAAGGAGGTCTTTTTGCTATTGCCGTTGCCACTGCTAAACAATTAGGAGTCAGAAATCTTTGCTGATGGTGTATTTCAAAGCACATATTGGTAGATCTTAATTTACATTCTGCTCTCCATTGCACTAAATTACTACTATCTAAAAGTTAAATATGGTGCTATGAGAAGTTTTGAATTCTGAGCTTCAAAACATTTCCACTGAAAATCCACAAAAAACCCAGGCCAACTCCACTATTCACAGAAGCCCCTCACCCCAGCAGAATGATACAACATTGACAAGGAGACAGCGGGTATAAGAATCTTTTCCATTCAAATATTTTAAACATTTTTTTTGTTCTACTCATCCTTTCAAAACATTTACACAACATTTACACCATGTGAAAGTTTTATTTGCTCCTTTATGTTTTAACAACTATAATGAACCCAAAATGTGAAAAATCATTTGATGATTATGAGATCAAATTTAGCTCCTCCCAGAGTTTTCTGGAATGGACCTGCTAAATCTCTGCAGAAGTTCTAGAAGTCACTTAGAATTTCTTTCACATTTTGTGTAAATGGGAGCGGTTGTTGATTTACACTCTCTGCAAGTATTACACTTCATAAAGAATTTACATGGCTTTAACTTCATATCTAAGCACAAAACTGGCATTTTACTTAATGTCTGAAAATTGGCATGTCCTAAACGCCTATGGAACAAATGTGTACATTCATCATGTGAAGAGGCTTCCCCCCTCCCCTTTTACATTGTCATCTCTACTTTTACATTTTCTTTGTTGTAAGATTCCAAACAATTTCCCCTTATAAGATACAATGAATTTTCTAGCTTTCCTGCTATGCAAACCTTTCCATTTCACATTTCTCTTCAACAAATCTAACTTCAAAATTCATAGAAGTAAGTTTTGAAATGGACATTAAATTAGGTTCAAGTTGTGGAATAAGCAGAACATTAGTTACAATTGTTCCTATACACTTTACATACATGTCTAATGCAAACAGTGAAATCAAAACAACCTGTATATTCACCTGCATAAGCCAAGGTGGTCAAACGCCACAGCCCAAGCAGAAAGGCGTTACTTCTGCAGAGATGCCATTCAGCAGACCCATCAGCAAAGATAATTCCACAAATTCATGGAGTCAATAGGAAAAGATACTTTCCACCAGATACTTCATGCCAAGTACTCTAGAGCCAACTGCCAAGGATCATGTCTGAACAGCATATGAAAATTCCAGTCTTCAGTGTCTCAGGTGGGCAACTGGAGAAACGTCTTCCAACCTGTTCTGCGTAAGGTTATGTGCGATGACAACAGATCCAGTAAAATAAAGGTTCTCTCAGGGGACCCATGATGTTTATTAACCTGGAAAGAAGAGATAATAAGGTATGGTGAGATACCAATGGCTCTCAGGATGGACCGGATGGCATGGTAAGCCACATTATGGCTTACGGGAACCATGCCAATGTGTAGGCTCCCACGGAGGAACCTGCAGCCACTTCGCCCCACCCTGGTCCTTCTTGGGTGGTGCTGTGGTCTAAACCACTGTGCCTCTTGGGCTTGCTGACCAGAAGGTCGGCGGTTCAAATCCCTGCAATGGAGTGAGCTCCCGTTGCTCCGTCCCAGCTCCTGCCAACCTAGCAGTTTGAAAACACACCAGTGCAAGTAGATAAATAGGTACCGCTGTGGCGGGAAGGTAAATAGCGTTTCCGTGTGCTCTGGCACTTTTCACGGTGTCCCGTTGCCCAGAAGCTGTTTAGCCATGCTGGACACATGACCCGGAACGCTGTCTGTGGACAAACAGCGGCTCCCTCGTCCTGAAAGCGAGATGAACCCCTAGTTGCCTTTGACTGGACTTAACCGTCCAGGGGTCCTTTACCTTTACCTTTTACTTGCCATGCTGCAGTGGTGCACTGAGCTTCCTGAACCAGGACTCAAGGTTAACTTCTCTTCTCACTAACCATGTAGCCTAACCATGTAACCGGGAGGGCAAGCATTTTCCAGAGGAAGTCATTAATTCTTTATTGCCAAAGGACACATACAAGTTAGGGAAAGGCATCAGTCCATCTCTTTCAGCTACTCCTAGGTATTCACCCGATGACTTAGTCACTGCAGCAGAGAGGGCCACACCCCAACTTCAGCTTATGTATCTCCCCTACCCAAGCTGCACACAAGCAGACACACTCTCTGCCTGCATGTAAGGTAATCTTCTGCCCCTCCCGCTTCAGTCCTGGTCCTGGAGCAGGAGAGGTGGGGGCAGAAGGAGGAAGTGTGGAAGCCCTTGACTGTCTACCAGCCTTCCCCATCTGGCCCTGCTCCAGGACCTGCTCTCCACTTTCCCATCTTGCAGCCTCTGCTGCCTCTGACTCATTTCCCAGCTGCAACAGGTTCCTCCAGATCACTGATCCCTTCTTCCAAGTCCATCTCCAACCCTGCTTCTCCTGGTGCCCACTCATCGGAATCCAACCAGTCCCAGACACATACGTACCATGCATTTAAAGCTGTATCATGCCACTTTAAACAATCATTATTATTATATTATTATTATTATTATTATTATTATTATTAAATTTATATATTGCCCTATACCCGGAGGTCTCTGGGCGGTTCACAGAACAAAATAAACATACAAACAGGCTTTGGAGCTCTCGAGATAACACGAGCGATAATTATCGCCCACTGCTTCCAGGGAAGTAAATGACTTTTAATTCCCTAATTTTATACATTACCCTTATCTTCCCATGGGATTTTACCGATATCTCTTATAAGCTTCCACGAGACACCCTGGGCAGGCTGCCAGCCAATAGCCGTTACTCGTCAACTCCCTTCTTTGCTTTGTTTTTGGTATTATGAAGTTGGGCTTTTATCTCTCTTCTCGTCCTTCCCGTCCTTCTGGCTTTTCTCCCACTTCATTATGACGCCTACTAGTAAACGCAGCAGAGACCCAGAGGAAGCAGTCTCAGCACCAGCTCCTAAACAAGCTAAATTGGAGGACTCTTTTAGTAAACTGACCTTCATGGTGCCAATAAAAAACAGATTTTCTCCCCTTAAAGATGTCTGCGATAACAAGGTGGTTACTCTAGCGGAGGATTTGAATACTCCACAGACTATAAATGTAAATGGAAAAGCTACAGGGGATGGACCCCCCCTGGCGTCAGGTCCAGAAATTGAACGGGGGGATTGTACTAGTTGGGAACAGCTCCATCTAATAATCAGAACTCTTCACTGTATTTTTGAAAGACTCGATGGACTATCCTCACAATTCTGCAAACTTCAACAAAAAATTGTTCTCCCTCCGCCGAAGGCAGCCCAACCTGTGGCAACAGGTGATCCAGGCAGACAGCGTTACCTCCCTTCGAGTAACAAAGAACTGGATAACTTTAAGTTTCAACTTAATCCTCTATTGTCCCACCAATCGCTGATTCTGCAACCAAGGAAATTATGCCTCACTATCTGGGATGGGTCTCCGCGGTGGGGTACCTTGCGTGGTGTTAAAGAGCATCTAAGCAAACTTCTAAACATTGTGTCATCACAAGTCGACCTTATTGCAGTGCTACCACTGAATTATCAGCGCAGGCACCAGAAAGTAATGCTCGCTTTTTACTCCTCAAGGATTCCCTCTATCTCCATCAGGCGGAAAGCATTCCTGGCAAGTTGCGGCATTATACCAACAAGAGTTTTCACCGATTCCAAGACAAAACCACTCCTAATCGATAGATCACCGGATAAGACCCCCTCATTTATTATCCCAGATACAATCCGGGACCCTGAGCCACCTACCTTAGACACGTATGTCCCGCAACAATCCATGTCCCCATGCTTCCACCGTAGTAGCAAAGGAATCATAGCTGTGAGGACAACCACTGGACACCCCCGGAGGAAAGATGTCTTATCGCCTCTTTTGGTGAGCTACCAACAACTGAACAACAGGAAATAATCTGTAGGCTGGACTCACTTAAACAACAGCTCTTGCACATCCTCCATACTAAATCGTTCATGAACATCAATCACCCCAATTCAGCAGAACCGTGCTCTATGGAAATGGATGAGTTAATCCCTCAAAGCCCTATGCCAAAGTGTGCGACACCCTTGCTGGGTGCCAGGGCCTCTCTCCAGGAAACAGATCCTCGCTCCATACCTCAAGTTGGACATCTATCTCCACCATTAATAGATCTGCATTCATCCCTCTTGGATAACGAGCCGAAGAATGATGCTCAAAATCCTACCTCTTCTAATAAATCATTGCCATCCTACTCCTCTATGCCGGAACTGGAGTCCTCCTACTCTACCGACATACAAAGAGCGGATGCATTAGTGAATTCTCCTTGCTTAGCCCCAGAGGCAGTTCCAGATCTACAGTCTCCTCTGATACCGAGACAAACACAGGAGGATGCTGTCCCAGTGCTGAGAGTTAACACCGTGCTGATTGAAGATCCTGCAGGACATATAAACCAGATCATCTCAACCTCATCTGGTTGGCCTACTAGGGGGCCTGCCTCTGCCGTCCCTGCGAGAACTGATACACAATCCCTTAAAGACCGACGGCTCTACTTGGAGGCCCTCCACACATCGTCCCCTAACATCCATGGAGGCGTGTGACCTGTCTGTATTAGAAACTCCACCCAATAGAGGGAATGTCCAGGCTGCGTCAGCCTGTCTATCCCTCCTTGAACTCTATGCCAGTGCGGCCCCCACTTGAGCCACTCCTACAAAGTAAAATAACTGATTTCTTCGCAGGGTCCTCTCAGCCTCCTAAGGACACTACCTTTCCCCCTAAATGACAGCTAACTGGTGAGCATGGAAACTGTCCGCTATTGGTTCTTTGTTGGAACATTGCCGGTTGGCGTGGGAAAAAATCTGACCCCGAATTTCTGGCATACATTAACTTGTTTCACATCATCCTATTACAAGAAACCTGGGAGGAGGAGGAAATTGTTATAAATGGTTTCGACCTCCTAACACTCCGTGCTAGCCCCTCCTTGAAAGGTGGTCGCCCCAAAGGTGGCCTCGTAATTGGTGTTTCACTCAAGCTACATACCAAACTCTCCTTTGTGCAGGCTTGCCCTCCTTATGTTCTTTCTGGGCTGATAACGGGGGAAAAGATCTCACTTTTAATATCCAATGTCTACCTCCCCCCAGGAGGGCGGCGCCCTGAACTTTGCTCTAGATGGGACTTCTTTAGAAGACCATCTTCTTTCTTGTTACATTAAATGCCCAAATATCCCTTCTATAATTGGTGGAGACTTTAATGCCCGTACCGCTGCCAATTGGGACTCATTGACTAAAACCAAATGGTGGGTTACCCCCTGTTTTGACAACTACAAATGGGAGCACATTTAGTTCAATATACAAAATGCCTGGGCAAAATTGCAACATAAACGAATGGCATTTTTATGAGAATTGGGTGTAGAATAACTAAGACAAAATTAAATGACAGGAACACTTGAAATCGTGATTTCAAAATGGCCGAGCTGTAAATGAGTATTTCGATTAGTTTTCAAACTTAATTGGTGTATCCTATGTTTTTTATTGTTGTTACCAAACGTCAGGGAAAATAATACAAAGTTGTCATTGATCTAGTTATTAGGCTACATAATTTCTGTATTTAAATGTTTGCTAAAAACAACAAAGTGAAAGCAATGGTACTGAAACAAGGTCACAATAAGGCGCTTGAACCAGAACTTTTTTTGATTACAAATAACGAAAGCAGACATAGTCATCCATATCATCTCTATATCAGAACAATGTTCATAACAACACATTTTCACAACCAATGGTCTGGCACTGACCACAAGTTTACTGGAAAACATTTTTTTTGCACGTGCAACGGAATGTACAACAACCAGTGGTGCACAGTGGAAATTTCAAAAGACTTTCAGGTGCAGGGGCCATGTCTGACATCACAGGGTGAAGCGTTGTCCTCCTTTATCATCCAACCCCAGTCATTAGGTCTAAACCTCTTTGTGGCATGACCATTCCATTATCTGTTTCCAGGAATTTTGTTGCAGTTTAATATGAATTTAGTTTGCGGAGAGAAGTACTTCAGGGCTAGAGAACATGTCCGACATTTGTGAGTCATATCTTTAAGGTGGGATGTTTTCGCTGTCAAAGACAATAATGTTTCCCATAATGATGAGTTGTAAAATTCGCATAAGAACATGCTAGTCATCATACCTGTTGTCTTTGTCCATGGAGCATAGACACATCTTAAAAAGCAGAGACATCCTTGCCGAAAAGGTCGTATAGTTAAAGCTATGGTTTTCCCAGTAGTAATGTATGGAAGTGAGAGCTGGACCATAAAGAAGGCTGATCGCCGAAGAATTGATGCTTTTGGTTGGAGGAGACTCTTGAGAGTCCCATGGACTGCAAAAAGATCAAACTTATCCATCCTTAAAGAAATCAGCCCTGAGTGCTCACTGGAAGGACAGATCCTGAAGTTGAGGCTCCAGTACTTTGGCCACCTCATGAGAAGAGAAGACTCCCTGGAAAAGACCCTGATGTTGGGAAAGATGGAGGGCACAAGGAGAAGGGGACGACAGAGGATGAGATGGTTGGACAGTGTTCTCAAGCGCAGCATGAGTCTGACCAAACTGCGGGAGGCAGTGGAGGATTGCCTGGCGTGCTCTGGTCCATGGGGTCACGAAGAGTCGGACATGACTGAACGACTGAACAAAATCAAATGTTATCATACATTTCATGCTTCTTCCATTTAAGGCAATGCAGCAGCGTACCACCATCTAACATGAATTGATCACTTCTTGGAACGTATTCGGTACTACAACTATTCTGTTTCTGCATCACATATTTTTTGATAACATGTAATCTGTGGCTTGTCAGCCTTCCTGGGTAAAGCATGATTTGAACAAGAAGGTGGGTATGAGCACAATTCATACTGCAGCATTCTTCCAAATTTAGTTCGCCTGTGTTAACAATTCCAATAGCCTTTGAAACAGCAATCTGGGTCATCGTTCTTTCATCATCTCCAGATTTTCAGTGCAGCAGAGAACGCTAATGTTTTAACTTTGTCAGAACGCTTACTTTATATGCAAAAACTTCTTGGTCAATAAGTTTAGCTACAATGACCTTACAACTTCTTGCAATTCATGCACTTAACATTTGCCAAATCTGCAGTTACACCTTTACAATTACGCAGACTTGACTCGGGTGTAAATGGCGAGAATGCTTCAACTTGCTCAAACAGTTGTGAATCACTTTTGCTCTAATCAGCCTTGCACTAGATAGTTCCTTGTGTTGTTCACTTGATATATGACATTGGTAAACTCCTGCATAGCTAGATTATACCCTGACGATCAGGCAATGATAAAGACCAAACTGCTCTCTGAACGCCAGTAATCCACTTCCTCTGGTCAAACCCCCTGTAGTTTTAAGAGAGCGCATCAGACATTGTTCGATTACTAAGTAAACCCAATCCTGCCAGTACCGTTCACTTCTGCGTATCACTGAAATCCTTTTTCAAACATTGCAGAAACAGTCGCATTTGTTGTTGGCAACAGAATATATTCTGCAAATATAGGTATGCTGATTTCAAGTAATTATGGTGACCCGCAGCTGCGAAAATGGGTAGACACTGATGTATGGCATCAATATGCATTTTCCATGAACCAGTTCTATCTGCTGTGATGAGTTTTCTAGCAAGATCAACCATATTTTGATACTCAAGCCATAGTTTACTTGTTGCTGAGTTTGCTTTCAGTTCGCTCTTCTTTGCATCCAATGCACAGCTATGTGTATCATAGTCTGTGAAGAATCCACTTCTTCTATAGTTTTGTTACAGGACACTAGTGGGGGAATTCTGAATGATCTTCAATTATCTGCGACATTATTTCAGCACTTAAGCATGAATCGAGAATCAAATGTCCACGAAAAGCTCTTGATACTGATTTCCCATTTAACATATGCACTACTGTATTTTCCCCATAAATCTCTTCTAGGATTTCTTTAAGGCCCGATCCTGCCATGAGTGTACCAATGGCCCCAAGAAGATTCATGAAAGTATGAAAGGAACCAAGCAATAGAATGATGTCCTTGAGAGCACTACCATCACATGATGAATGAACATTTGTGATGCTTTCCAAAAGAGTGGCTGATCAAATGTTATGATAGTTGGTATATTGTGCTTAAGAGCTAAATCTCGTAGGTATGTTAAGGTAGACAGGATGCAAGTCATTTCAGTGGGCTTCATATCAATGATAGGTAGGAAAAGTACTATGATTTCTCAACTTTCTGGTTGTTTTGGTTATTATGTATTAAGTGCATCATTCCAGACCAGCCAGGCATTGGTTGTTCAAAGTTCCTTGACAGTTTCCACAGCAGATCTACTTTGACATTTGTGGGATAGATATCAGGCAATATTTTAAACTTAATGCCTAGAGTACTGGATGCAAATCGATATTCATGAATGTTGATAGATGCAGCAGCTTTTAAGTCACAGCTCAATATATTCTTTCTTGGAATACAACGAGAAAAGGTTTTTGCTGGGGTTATTGCTGCTATCATCCCCATACCATGGAATGTGTTCTCACCAACAGTGTAAGAATATTGTGATCAATATTGTCCGCAGCTAGAAGAACGTGACTGTTTTCAACATTTTCTAATATATCAACAATTAAAAAACATAGGATACACACAATTAAGTTTAGAAAACTAATCGAAATACAATACAATTGATACAGCAGGTCGGCCATTTTGAAATCACGATTTCACAGTGTTCCTGTCATTTAATTTTGTCTAATTTTTAATATGTTATTCTACACCCAATTCTCATAAAAATGCCACTAAAAGCGTTTATGTTGCAATTTTGCCCAGGTTCCAGCTTTTTTTCTGTAGATTGACCGGACTAATTGCAACAAGAATTTCTAAGGATTCCAGAGTAAATGAGGCAGGAGTTATCTTCTATCTAATGGCCATCCGCCTGAATTTAGTTTTTTTGAATGGTAGATACCTCCCTGATATACCGGGGGAGTTTACTCATCTTGGCACAAAATCTAATAGCGTCCTTGACTACCTGTTGGTTTCCAGGGAGTTAGCTAAGAGTGTCCTTTCCTTTAAGGTCGATAATGTGCATGTTAGTGACCACCTTCCCCTAACGGCCACGCTTTCTCTGGTTTGGCAAGGGGTTGATCATAGACACTTTCCCCCTCATGGAAATTAACGCAGCATCTAAATTAAGAGGGATTAAATGGTCAGAGGTTCTCGCCCTAAAGTATAAAGAATTTTTTCAGAAAGAAATTCAAGTTCATCCAATTGTTTCAATTTCCGACTCATGCGATCCCAGTGCAGTTCTGAATCTCTTTAGCCACCTTACAGCAAACTTTACTGCTTTTTTTACATCGCCTTCTCAAACAGTTACGCGAGCCCAATATAACTCAGGAGCTCCCTGGTATAACTCTGTATGTAAACAAGCCAAACTCCAACTGCGCTCAATATACAACGAGTATAAAAACTCAGGCGCTTCCAGTTTACCATCTACATACTTTCAAGCCAAATTAGCCTATAAACAGGCTCTGAAAATGGCAAAACGGGAGTGGCAGTCTACCCGTTGGCAAGCCTTGATCTTAGCTTCCAAATCCCGCAGAGCTAATGAATTCTGGTCACTAATTAACAGTAGAGCTAGGAAATATCCCTTGACTGTTATCCCGGCCCCTACTTGGGAACAGTTCCTTAGGAAATGTTTCTCACAGGCAGAAGCTCCGGTTCCTCATCTGGAGCACTTGTTCGAACACCTACCCAGATGGCCGCCCACAGATCCAGGCGAAATATCAGTCCTAATATCCCAGTTGAAAGTGGGTAAGGCCCCCGGCCCTGACCTGGTTCCTGCAGAGGCCATTAAATCACATCCTGAGTGGTGGTCAGGAATCCTGGCCAAAACCTTTGACGCCATTAATGTTACTGGCTGTATTCCCAAGACATGGAAGGAAGCCATTATTATACCAATCTATAAAAAAGGTCCCTCCTGCTGATCCAGGGAACTATCGTAGTATCAGCCTCCTTTCGACTATAGGGAAAATTTATGCCCGCTTGTTGCTGTCTAAACTGTCTCAATGGGCAGAAGAATCCAACCTGATTGGCCATGAACAAGCGGGCTTTAGACCCAATCGTTCCACCATAGATCATGCCATAATCCTTTACCACCTTGCAAGGAAATACTCCTTCCCCAGTCGAGGACGTTTATGCGCTGCCTTCATAGACCTGAAGGCAGCCTTCGACAGCATCCCCAGAACCATTCTATGGGAGAAATTGGCGAGGTGGGGCATTGATAAAAGGCTCCTTTGGCTCATGATCCAACTGCATGGTGGATCCTCTGCCAGAATTAGACTTACCCCCGCTGGTGACCTTACAAATGCGGTCCCGATAAATAAAGGAGTCCGACAAGGTTGTATATTAGCACCTTACCTTTTCAACCTGTTTGTCAGTGATATGAGAGAGCCTCTAAACGAGTCGCACGCTTACATTCACGCCCCCCGCATCGCAAACTACCGTTGTCCGCTGCTTTTATACGCAGATGATGCGGTGATCCTTTCTTACTCAAGGGTTGGGCTATGTAGGGCGTTAAAGATCTTTACTGCTTACTGTCAATCCAACCAATTGTCCATCAACCACTCAAAATCAAAAGTTGTAGTCTTCTCTAGAAGTCGTAAACTTTTTCAGTGGAAGCTTGGTGGAGTTAAAATAGATCAAGTTTTTAAGTTTCAATATCTAGGGATTGTTTTTCAATATAACCTGAGCTGGAAATCCCAAGTTCAACATCTACTTAACAAGGGCAAAACTCTATCTCATGCACTTCTCCAGTTCTTTTTCTCAGACGGAGCCCTACACGTGCCCTCGGCTTTAAAAGTGTACAATGCAAAAGTTATTACCACTCTTACTTATGCTGCTCCGCTTTGGGCAGTTCTGGTAAATCCGGCCCCGCTGGAGGTGCTGCAAAATCAGTTTCTTCGCCGGCTTTTAAAACTCCCTACGTGTGTTAGTAATGCAGCTATACGACTAGAATTGAAGATTCCTTCACTAGAGACTCTCTTATGGAAACGAATATTCACCTACTGGTTAACTCTTTGGCATAGATTACCCAGCCATTATCTCGTCCAATGTCTTTGGCGTGACGAATTTGCAAACCCTTGGACTGGGAAAATCCACGCCAAACTTCTGTCCTTTGGAATCTCTCCTTCAGATTCGCTTAAGTTAGACCCTTGCTTCGGCAAAAAGACTAATCAATCAAAGACTGGACGATTTGGAGCTGCAGCGTAATCATATGCTGGGTGGGGGTGTCTGCTCGCCTCGGAATTTTGGAGTTACTCCAATACATCATGTCCCTCTATACCTATCCTCCCTCTCCACTGCTGGGCACCGATTCGCTTTCACCAAAGCGAGGTTTAATGTTTTTCCTTCTAATGTCCTGAGACATAGATTTTCCAAGGGCCTAGTTTCCGCCTTTTGTGATTGTGATAAAAAGTCGACGGAATCTCTCCATCATATAATCTTTATCTGTTCCCTGCATAGTGAGGCTCGGGCAAAATTACTAAGACCAATAACTCAGAAACTTACAGGTGCACCAGCTGAGTCACACCTTGCCTTACTCCTGCAAGACAATGACTCCTATACAACCTTGCAGGTGGCAAGGTTTCTAAACTCTGTCATATCTCAAAAAAGGCGCTGTGGCCAACTACACGACCACTAATACTTTTGTTTTCTGCTCCCTGGTTGCAATTTTAAAACTTGTATTTGTGCTGTGGTTTGTTTCCCTATGACTCCAGGGTCTATGGTTTGCTGTAACTTTATGTCATATATTCCATATTTTATGTTTTTATGGGCTTATAGCCGCAATAAATTTGAATTTGAATTTGAAAACCAAAAATATATAATCAAAATAAAAACAACAACCCAATAACAGCCCCCCCTAAAAAAAACAACCCCACCACATTTTTAAAGGGCATAGGATGTAAACTGGTTCAACCAAAGGCTTGATTAAAAAGGAACGCTTTTGCCTCCTGGTGACTAAAGGTGTATAATGAAGGCACGAGCCGAACTTCCCTGGGGGTACACCTGCAAACAGGTACTGAAAGAGAAATTTGTTTAGGAATGTATGGGAGACCTCACAATTGGGGAAATGAGACAACTTATTTTGACCATGGAACTACCACTGTGTGGAGTGCAACAAAGGCAATGGAAGGCTACTAGAAAATAAAAGACAAGATTACATCAAATAAATGTATCTCTTCATGGTAAGTTCTGAAAGATACTCCTCAGGTAAAACTCTTCCCTAGGGTCTTTGTGGTATGTTTCACTATAGGGGCTGGAGTTCACACTTCCCTACAGAGGGATAATTTGTTTTCTTTGCAGCTTGATCCTATCAAATCTTACTCAAGGTACAAACTGGATAGGATTTGAGAGCAACATTGCAAGTTTTCTGTCGTGATACAGAAATTTTAGTTGGCAGGTACAACAGAGAACATATGTGATCAAGAGGAATAGGGAACTGGGAACACAGGCACAACCTAGTGAAACAATTTTAACTGCACCAAAAGTGACAAATGCTTGCAGAACAGGATGCCCACAAGGTCGCAGCAGTACAACAGCAAGAGCATTCAGCATAATCTCATGCCTTCTTTTGTTATGAGATGGAGTGAAAAATGCTCTTTTGGTCCAAAATATTTTCTCAGTTAAGGCCAGCAGATAATGAGTATCAGCTCTGTGTGATGTAGATAGTTTCACAAGATTTGCTCATTTATAAAAAAATATTTGTCTCCTGAGAAATCTCTATGTGGGACAAGAAGCTACAGTTAGAACTGGATATGGAACAACTGATTGGTTCAAAATTGGGAAAGGAGTACGACAAGGCTGTATATTGTCTCCCTGCTTATTTAACTTATATGCAGAATTCATCATGTGAAAGGCTGGACTGGATGAATCCCAAGACGGAATTAAGATTGCCGGAAGAAATATCAACAACCTCAGATATGCTGATGACACAACCTTGATGGCAGAAAGTGAGGAGGAATTAAAGAACCTTTTAATGAGGGTGAAAGAGGAGAGCGCAAAATATGGTCTGAAGCTCAACATCAAAAAAACTAAGATCATGGCCACTGGTCCCATCACCTCCTGGCAAATAGAAGGGGAAGAAATGGAGGCAGTGAGAGATTTTACTTTCTTGGGCTCCATGATCACTGCAGATGGTGACAGCAGTCACGAAATTAGAAGACGCCTGCTTCTTGGGAGAAAAGCAATGACAAACCTAGACAGCATCTTAAAAAGCAGAGACATCACCTTGCCGACAAAGGTCTGTATAGTTAAAGCTATGGTTTTCCCAGTAGTGATGTATGGAAGTGAGAGCTGGACCATAAAGAAGGCTGATCGCCGAAGAATTGATGCTTTTGAATTATGGTGCTGGAGGAGACTCTTGAGAGTCCCATGGACTGCAAGAAGATCAAACCTATCCATTCTGAAGGAAATCAGCCCTGAGTGCTCACTGGAAGGACAGATCCTGAAGCTGAGGCTCCAATACTTTGGCCACCTCATGAGAAGAGAAGACTCCCTGGAAAAGACCCTGATGCTGGGAAAGATGATGGAGGGCACAAGGAGAAGGGGACGACAGAGGATGAGATGGTTGGACAGTGTTCTCGAAGCTACCAACATGAGTTTGACCAAACTGTGGGAGGCAGTGGAAGACAGGAGTGCCTGGCATGCTCTTGGTCCATGGGGTCACGAAGAGTCGGACATGACTAAACAACAACAAAAATTCACAGGGGGAAAAACCCAAAGCAGTTTACAACAATAGTACATAAAACTATTACAAATAAATCAATCAATCAGCAATCAGATAACCATCGTCAAAAGATGTGTTCTTAATTGCCTGCATGGGGCTAACAGAAAAAGATTTCAGTAGGTGATTTACCGAAGGGAAATGTTGAATCTCTACAGACAGAGTTGAGGTTAGAAAATTCTAGTACATAGCCTGTCAGGGCAGGGTGCAATATGAGCTCAGATTTTTATACACACCATTCCTGGGTTCTTTCTGTCAAATACCTACTAATCCTGGAGTAGATTTATCACAAAGGGTCCCTGAAAGCACTTGGATGGGAAAGATAAGATAAGATTTCTTTATTGTCATTGTACAAGTGCAACGAAATTGGATGCCATCCCATAAAAACGAAACAAAAAACAGCACAAAAAACAAAAAAGCACATTGTCAGCCACACATACGTACACACCCATCACAACTCTCCAAGGTAGTAAAATGTTGCACCACTGTGGTACACACAACATGTATGTACATGTACACACACACACCCCCTCAATGGTCAGTGGCCTAGCACCAACCAGCAAGGGCCAGTGCCCAGAAATACACATCTTGGCAGCTGAAAGTTGACTAATCGACACAATATGGGTTGCTAGGTATATTTAGCCTGGAAAATAGAGGAGGTATGATAGCCATCTTCAAATATCTCAAGGGCTAGCACACGGAAGAGGAAGCATGCTTGTTTTCTCCTGCCCTGGAGGGTAGGACTCGAACCAATGGCTTCAAGTTACAAGAAAGGAGATTCCGACTAAGCATTCAGAACGCTGAGATTCTTGCATAGCAGGGGGTTGGACTAGATGACCCTGGGGGGCTCCCTTCCAACTCTATGATTCTGTTATTCTAAATTCTAATTGGAAAACATTTTCCTTCTTTTATCTGCATTTTTAACTAGAGGTGCCCACAAGGTACCAATATCAGGACTCAGGGACAGACTGTCCTCCTCAGTCAAGGAATGGCATGAGGTGGTCCCCCTTGTGACCCACTCTAATGTTGAACAGAAAAAAAAATCCTTTCTCCCTATGGAGATACTGGAGCAGAGAATAGTCTGAAGACGAGGACTAGGGATTGCATTCCATGGCAGACCAGCTTCTCTCCGATGGAGAGCTGGAGGGAGAAAACTTGCCCCCCTTGTCTACAGCGTGTTCAGAAGCAGAGAGAGAGAGAGAGACAGAAGCTGAACAGGCAAGGGCATGTAAAGGCATGTAAAGGACTACACTTGGGCAAAAAAAATGAAAGGCACAAATACAGGATGGGTGACACCTGGCTTGAGAGCAGTACATGTGAAAAGGATCTAGGAGTCTTGGTAGACCACAAACTTGACATGAGTCAACAGTGTGATGCAGCAGCTAAAGCGCCTCTGGAAGCAGCTTTTTTCCTGCGCAAAAAAGCCCCCTTTGCAGCTTTCCGCTACACGTTGGCAGAAAGAATCAACACGAGGGCAACGGGGACTCTTTCCCCCCTTTACTTCGTTCCAGAATGAATTAAAAGGAATGCCGAGGAGGGAGAGGGTGGGGAGGACTAGCAGCTTTCAAGGGAAGCAGGTCCTGATGAGGGGAATTTTTTTGAAAAGGCTCTCACCGGATTCCTTGACCTCCGCCCGCCCAGGGGCGCCTTAGCCATAGAGGCTAGTGGTGCGGGGAACCAGGAGGAGCCGCCCTCCAGCTGCTGCCCACCCGGAGGGAAAGGTGGGCGTGGGGGGCGCCGGAGGGATCCCTGCACCACGGCGCCAGATAGGCTTAAGACGGCCCTTGCAAGACGATAACTTAAGAGGCCTGGTTGAGACTACACTTGAGAGCTTTGGAGAAGAAGAGAAGAAGAAAGAAGAAGAAGAAGAAGAAGAGGAGTTTGGATTTGATATCCCGCTTTATCACTACCCAAAGGCTAACATTCTCCTTTCCCTTCCTCCCCCACAACAAACACTCTGTGAGGTGAGTGGGGCTGAGAGACTTCAGAGAAGTGTGACTAGCCCAAGGTCACCCAGCAGCTGCATGTGGAGGAGCGGAGACGCGAACCCGGTTCACCAGATTACGAGTCCATCGCTCTTAACCACTACACCACACTGGCGACTGAACGTATCAGAGAGCAGTGGGGGGAGGGGGACTTCCCATTGGCTCCCAAAATGCTGCAGAAGTTGGAAGGAGGATTAGCCAACTGACCTCTTTTCAGAGAGCTGTGTACTGTATGTCTCCTGTCCAGCACTGGAGCTACAGTAAGTACCACCCCTTTGCTGACTTCCAGTTCTAATTAAACCAGGTGAGTCTCTCCTATCCCTTGAAAGGGCCAGGCCAAAACTTTTGGCACCTGAGGCAGACCCCCCAAAATGGCATCCCATCTCCCCACCACTACAATATCAGGGAAGAAAGACTGACATTTCATCTGCTGCCTCTGTGGGTCCTACCCCCAGAGGGAGTCACCTCACCTGACCTGATCTCATGGGAGGGCTGGCCCTGTCCTTTGAGTTGTGGATTGCCATGTATAAGCTGCCCTCCCTTCTTTCAGTAACAAAACCTGCTCCCCATCTCGAACTGCAGTATTTTTTGTCCACACCAAACACTGCCCCTGGGGAAACAGCACTTGGTGGCACTAGGCAGGTGCATATTGTATTATATTACATGTCTGCCGAAAACTCCAGTTGGCCTGATTCCAGCCACATAATTTAATTACACTGTTAGAATCATAGAACTGTAAAGTTGTAAGGGACCCTGAGGATCATCTAGTCCAGCCCCCTGCAATGCAGGAATATATGAGGATTGAACCCTATGGGGATTGGACCTGCGACCTTCACTTGTTTTAAAATGTTTAATTTTACCTTGTTTGCAATCATGATTCCCTACACATTTCCTTTTATTGGTTTGGTATTTGGTCGCATTTCGTAAGTAGCAAAACATGTGCCCTGCTTGGATAACTTTGCTCAACAAGTGGCTTATTCGTTTTCCAAATAAAATAAATAAAACCACATATGGAATTTGTATTGGGGTGTGTGGGTGTGTGGGTGTCCTTGTGCAGTCCCAACAATTTTAAAATTTAAAATGGGGGTGGGGGCAGATTCAGATTGCCTCTGCCTCTACAGGGGGTCCACGCAATTCTGACCAGATCAAGAAACAATAACGAACAGTGGATCTCTTTCCTCTGCCCCCATCTAAATAAAATTATCTCAAGCTTAGCTTCGCCTGAAATATGCCGCAGGATGAACCTCAGAGAGTTGCCGTCCCCGCGGCGTAAAAGACGACCGCGCGAAACAGTCCCGAGGGTGGCAGAAATTTCTTTTTTCTTTTTAGATATAAATAGATACAAACTAGGAGGTGTAACACAAAGAGAGACTGCTCTTCGTGCGGCTCCTCGCAGCTTTGTACTTTATGACAAGGAAATGTGAGGTATGGGCAGCAGAAATCCGAAGGAAAGAAAGGGAACCAAATTCTTTCTCGGTTGCGTCAGCCATTCGCGATGGCAGGAGGCCAGGCAGAACCTGGCGCGTCCGAAGCTAGCTCCCCTTGGCTAGCTTTCCTCCCCGACTGAAACCTTACCCAGCGCTATATGATTTGATAATAGCAACGTGCATATATCACCATCTGCAGATGGTTGCGCACGAAACAAGAAACTGTATTTCGTGCGCCCTTCTGGCTTCGCTTTAAAAGACACGGAGATCCAAGACTCGAGACGGCCGCCTCCCCGCCTGCTGCACAAGACGAATCGGCAGAAGCAGGGCGGACGCTTTATCCCGCCACCCGCCTGTCTTCTTTCTCCTGCCCCCCCACCTTTTAAAAACCAATTATTGTACAACGGTACACCCCCCCCCAAAAAGCGAAATACATACAGTACTGCACTTACCCTCATTGCAAGCGTTGCACCTAAACTCAAGGCGCCCAAAATGGCTGCAATATTGAAAGCGGAACAGAGCGTTTTCGCATCGAGCACTACGCGGCGCTCTCTAATCAGGCGCTTGTTTTGCTTTGCTTTTTAGGCAGCCAGCCATTTAGGAGCAGCGCCTATTTAGGAAAGTGTGCGTGCCATTGTGCATATGTGCAGAGTGCCGTATCGCCCACCCCCAGCTCCAAATAAGTGAATGAATGAATGAATACTGCATTTCTGGGGGCGGTTTGGAGGGGGGAAGGATTTGCTCCATATTTATTGTTTATTATTTTCATTAATAATATTTATGCATTATAAGTAACTGAATGACTTCCTCCTCCCACCCCGCTTCAAAAAAAAATGTGACCTAGAGAATGTCATTTGTTAGCTTCCATATAGCTCAGTTGGTTAAAGTGTGGGGCTGATAACACCAAGGTTGTAGGTTTCATCTTCCTGCATTGCAGGGGGGTGGACTAGATGACCCCCAGGGTTCCACCCAACTCTACAGTTCTATGATAATAATAAAATTTGCGCCCCCCCCCCGTTTCCCTTACACTCAGGTGCTTAGATGCTTGCCAAGCCGGCAAATGATTTCAGACATCTAACGAAGTGGATTGTTGCCCGTGAACCTTGTTATGTATTGCTGAGTGGTGGATCTCGCCATCCACCAGGGAGAGCCAGCCACTTTTTAAATCCGTGTTCTTAGCCATGAAGCTCACAGGGCCCCATGGGGCCTGTTGCAGTCACACCGCCTGACCTACCTTGCTGGGTTGTTTTGAGGGTAGGACCTGAACTCTTTGGAGGGAAGGCAGAATAAAAACGTACTAAATGGGGAATATGATTGCGAAACGGCCTCCCACAGAGCAGCTTGGCTGGCTTCTTCTCTGTAGCCTTTTCTGCACACCAGGCAAAGACATTATTGCTCTAATCAACTGAGCTAGCCAGCCAAAGCCATAACTTCAATAAAAAGAACTGGTTAGGCAAGCTTTCCCCTTATAGATTCTTCCCCCACAGATATAGGGCTGGAAGGGACCCAGGGATATCACCCAGATTGTTCCTCCCTGCCCCAGACACATAACAATATACAGTGTGAAATAAAATCACATATTAAGATACAGGTCACGTATACTTATTCTTATATAATTTATTAACAATAAAAAATAAATATGTTTAGAAGCATATTTATGCTTTTCTGAAGGAGACCCCCCTCCCATCTCCCCCCCTGCCCCCAATTTGACAGTGTCCTGAGGCCAGGCTAGCTAATTCAGTGTTTTTCAACCACTGTTCTGCGGCACACTAGTGTGCCGTGGGAAAAATTGAAAAATTACTTTATATATAGTCAATATAGGCACAGAGTTAATTTTTTTAACATTTTCTAATGGTGGTGTGCCTCGTGATTTTTTTCATGAAACAAGTGTGCCTTTGCCCAAAAAAGGTTGAAAAACACTGAGCTAATTTTCCAGCCAGGCAAGTCTTCCCCACATGGTTGCAGAACAAGCAGGGGCAAGTAAGGGTGCCAGCCTACCTGGAGTGGGGGGGGGGAGGAACCCAAAACTGGCTGGACTGGTTATTTCACTTTCAGGCTACTTGAAAGGAAAGGGGCAAGGTTGGCTCCCCCCCCCACCCCATACTCCATAGTTTTACCTGTACACGTCAGGCAGGCAGGCAGATTTTGCACTGGGTTGTGTCCCAAGTATTGCCAAACGCAGCTGTTTTCTGCGTCTCTCCCCTCCAAGCACAAACAGGTACTGACATTATTTGTTTCAAGAATCAGAAAACCCAATTTACAAGGTAGCGTGTCTGATTGAATTCGGCGGACTTCGCTCCCAGGTAAATATGAGACTTTGTGCTGCCATTTTTGGCACACTTACTACTCAAGTAGTAAATATTTTGCTGGGCTCAGTAGGGCTTACTCCCAGGCATGGGTGTAGCCGGGGGGGCAGGAAGGGGCAGCTACCCCAAAAATAAATAAATAAATAAAAATACATAGCTAGCTGAGGTTCTGCCCCCCCAACAAAAATCCTGGCTACGTCCATGCGGGGGGGTCCCCACCCTGCCTGGCTCCGGAAGCGGAAAACTCCTGAAAGCACTTTAAAAACAGTAGCAAGGCACAGCAGCTCCTAAGGGTTGTTTTTCTACTCTTTGCACTTTCCAAAATGGAAATAATATTTGCATTATTCAGAACTGAGTAATGACGGCCACAATGGCCTGGGGCTTGTTTATGAAGGTGCCAATGAAGGGCTATGAGCTGTGACAGCCACCTTCCCTAACAGTTAGTCAGCATTCCATGGCCTCTGAGCATGTTCAGAATTCAGTGGAGCATTTCGGTTTTTTTCTTCTCACCTTTGATTTTTTTTTTAACTGCCTGAATATTTTTGAACCACTTGCAAACCTTGGGGTTTCCCTCAAGCTTGCCGATATATATATTTGGCTACATAAGGATTAACTCTTGTGCTTTGAACGTTGGAAATAGAAGGAGCAATGGCTGAATGGAACGTCCATGGGGAAGCGGGGGGGGGGCATAGCCAGGGAGGAGAGCCCCATGATTCCATAATGGGTTGTTGTTGTTCAGTCATTCAGTCGTGTCCGACTCTTCGTGACCCCATGATCAAGGAACAATTTTTTTTTGAAAAAAAAAATATGGGGGGGAAATTGAAATTTTTTGAATTTTTTTTTAAAATGCCTGCTCCAAAGGTCTTATCTTACTATACTAGGGATTATATAGCTATATATGAAATTTCATGCATATCGGTTAATATCTTGACCCTCCTCCACCAAAATAGCTGTTCACTTGGCTGTTTTCCTATGTCATGAAGGCTGAAATTTCAGTTCAGAGAACACTTACTGTTCCCAACCCTAACCCTGTGGAAAGCCATCTAATTAGACTTTAATTTGATTTTGAGATGTTTTTAGGAGGTAATTTAATTATTGTTTGATTTTATACCAATGTTATGTATCTGATGTTAGCCACCCTGAGCCCGACTTCGGCCGGGGAGGGTGGGATATAAATAAAAGTTTTTTTTATTATTACTTGTTATTATTCCTTTGTAAGAAAATATGAAATAACGTAAAACCATTTTTGCGGGGGGGGGATCAATGGGGGGTTGACAAGAAATTTTCCGCACCGGGTACCACCTGACATTCCCATGCCTGGGAAAAATTTTTTTGCCCCAGGGTACCAATTTACCTTGTTACGTTCCTGTATTAAGTTTAACTGTAGTACTCATTCTGGCCACCGTGGCTGCAGTTCTCACTCTGCCCACAGTGGCTGCGGTTTCCACTCAGGTTCCCATCACACATCTGTCCCCGATTCCGCAAGACGCTTCGGTTTCACGCTGGGAGCGATTTGCAACAGCACATCGCTGACACCTAGCGGCCGAGGGCGCGAAACCGGCGCCAAAGACCCGACAACAGATGTTAATGCAGCTGGACATAGGCGCCTACCGAGAGGGGCGTTTTTACTCACCCAGCTCGGTTCCTCCCAGAGCCAACCCCTGCTGCTTTAAGTTACGGTCCCCTGTCACAACACGATGGAGGTGCCCCATGGTCAGTCTAGCAGCAAGATGGGGGTCAGGCGGCCTGCCAAGGGCAGCAGAGGAACCTGCTGGACGTTGTAGTCAGAAACTCCCTGCACAGGGTGTTGACCCTTCACTTCTCTGCTTCTGGGGGTGCTTTCAGTGCTGTTAGAACGTTTATATTTTCTTTCTTTATTTCATAAAAAATTATAAACAGCTTGATTGTAAAAAAAAAAAACAACCCACCACCCTCAAAGCTGTTTACATATCTGGGCTGGCTTGGTAAAAGGCACCCTTTTTTTTTGTAAAGCTGACCTGTATTTTAATTCATGATTTCATTTTATAAAACACCGAAAACCCGGAAGTAAGTGTTCCAGTTTTCAAATGTTTTTTGGAAGCCAAACGTCCGATGCAGCTGTCGGTTAGTTTCCAGGGCGCCTGCTCCAATCAGAAGCTGCACCTTGGGTTTTCAAACATTTAGGAAGTCAAACGGACTTCCAGAACGGATTAGGTTTGGCGCTTTTGTTTTTGCTATTTATTTTGTGTTTTTGTTTTTGAGGCTCTTTTGGTTAACTTTTGTGACTGTGTGGAACCCAGTTCAGCTACTGATTGTGTGACTGCGGAAATGGATAAAAGCCCCCCATCCAAACAATGACTATCATCAGTGCAGGTAAGAAAAAATAATAATTTTAATTTTTATCATCTACAATACTGTCTTATTTTATAGTACAGTACATTGATTATTGCTTTCATTTTATGGATCAATGGTCTTAGATAGTAAAATTCATGTTAAATTGCTGTTTTAGGGGTTGTTTTTAAAAGTCTGGAACGATTAATCCGTTTTGCATTACTTTCTATGGGAAAAACAAAATCGAAAATTCTTTCCAGTAGCACCTTAGAGACCAACTGAGTTTGTTCCTGGTATGAGCTTTCGTGTGCATGCACACTTCTTCAGATACTTTCGTGCATGCACACTTCTTCAGATACTTTCGTGTGCATGCACACTTCTTCAGTATCTGAAGAAGTGTGCATGCACACGAAAGCTCATACCAAGGAACAAACTCAGTTGGTCTCTAAGGTGCTACTGGAAAGAATTTTCGATTTTGTTTTGACTATGGCAGACCAACACGGCTACCCACCTGTAACTGATTCTATGGAAAGTGCACCTAGTTTTTGAACGTTTTGTTTTATTATATATTTTTTTTTATTATTATTAAAAAGATTTTCTTGGTTTACAAAAGTGTGTGCAATGTCTCTCGTATTTTTCCATGTAACATTTTTACAGATCAATTTTGGTTGTTGAGACATTAGGGAGAGAAGGGGGAAAGAGGTGGGTGGGATGGGGGAGGGTGGGGTGGGGAGGCGATGTTTCTATTTTCCTTAATATATGTAGGATTTGGTGTCAGCGTCGTTTGTGTTGGTTCTCTGTTGTTCGCTTGTGTTTCTTTGGCGGTGAGAGGTCGCGATTGGCGTAGGGTGTGCTTGTTCCTTTGTGGTTGGCTGTGGTGATCTTTGGTTTTCTGTGTGAGTGGGGTGGGTGGGTGTTTTGGATCAGGTTAGCCATATTGATTTGTATGCTGTCGGTAGATTTTTGTCATTATCTTGTTGGGCTGTGTGTGTGATGAAGGGGGACCATATGGGGGTGAAGGTATCTTCTTCTGTTTGTCCCCGTGCTAGTTTTAGGTTGCTGGTTAATTTTTCTAGTAGGGCTGTTTCCCATACTACTTGGTACCATTGGTCCATGCTTGCTCCTGACAGGTCTTTCCAGTGTCTGGTTATGATGTTTCTGGCTGCTGAGAGTAGATGGATTATGAGTTCCTTGTGTTGTAAGTGGGCATTATTGTCTTGGAAGATGTTTAGTAAAGCCAGTTCTGGGGTGGTTTCTAGCACTTGTTTGGTTATTTTGCATATTTCTCGTATGGTTGTTGTCCAGAATGTTTGGATTTTGGGGCACTCCCACCACATATGGAAGTATGTGCCCGTGGAGGTGCATCCTCTCCAGCATCTTTGGTGAGGTTCCTGGGCGTATTTGTGCTAATTTTCTTGGTGTTAGATACCACCTGTAGGTTAGTTTTAGGGTGAGTTCCCTTCTTTTTGTTGATATGGATTTAAAGGGGGGTTTAGACCACATTCTGGTCCATTGGGTGGGGTTGATTTCGTATCTTATGTCATCCTCCCATTGTCTTTTGATTGTGTCTAGGGGGTTTGTGGGATTCTTTAGTAGTATTTTGTATATTGCGGATACTATTCCTTTGCCGTGTCCCTTTGTCATTAGGATGAGGTTTTCGAAGGTTGTCAGGGGTCTAGTTGCTGTTGATTTTACTGTTGGGTTGTTTAAGAGGGCATGTAATTGGTGTTGTGCTAACCATGGCATTTGGGTGTCTTCTAATTTGTCCTGTATTTCTTGTGTTGATAAGGGTTTGTTATTTATGTAAAAGTCTATTAGGCGATGCAGGCCTTTGGATTGCCAGGTTTTTGTTTGGAGGTTTTGTGCTGCTTGGTGGAATAGTGGGTGGTATGCCAGGGGAATTAGTGGGGATGGGGTTGGGGATAATTTGCCTATTTCTGTTTTCCATGCTTTGAACATGGTTTGTGTGTACCTGTTAAGTGTTGTGGGGATTTTTCTTAGTTTGTTTGGGAGGAGTGGGTATGCTGTGGTGCAGATATTTTCAATTGTGTCCTTTTCTAGATGTATCCATTGTTTTGTCTCGTCTTCTAGTATATATGGGATTATGTGACGTAGTTGGTTGGCATTGTAATATGCTTCTATGTTGGGGATTCCCCATCCTCCTTCTGAGGTGGGGAGGTGCAGGTATTTGGTGCTTATTCTTGGTTTTTTGTGTGAGAAGATAAAAGAGTGTAGTTTTCTCTGCCATTTGCGGAGTTGGGTTGGGGGAATCCAGATTGGGAGGGTTTGGAACAGGTAGGTTAGTTTTGGAAGGGTGAATCATTTTGATCATGGCTATTTTGGAACGCTTTGCTTTTGTAACGGACTTCCGGAATGGATTAAGTTTGAGAACCAAGGTACCACTATATTGAAACTGCTGGTTTCATTTATATTTTGGTCATTCTTTTAGGCTAGACTTGTTTTAAACTCTTATTTTATGTAAACCGCAATAAAGGTGTTATTTTATTATAATTATCCAGATTCTGTCAAATTAAAAGAAATATTTTAATACCTAAATCTATCTATGCTATTTCCTGCCAATACTGCATTTGTTATTTAGTAATTACCTTTATATCCCACCAGTGGCATGCAATCAGTGGTCAAGGGGGACTAGGCTAGTCATCTAAATTTTCCCCTGGTGCCTCCTTCTCAAAGCCCAGGAAGCTTCTGCCTGGTTCAGGAAATGAGGTGTGATATTCACGGGCAGAATGTCACACACGTGACATTGCCGCCCCGCCCCCCATTCACAAGCTGGCACCTATGGCCCTAACTGTTCCCTATGAAAAATTCACAAGTCACTGTATCCCACCTTTCGTCCAAGGCGCAGGACACAAAACCCAGCCTGGCACTGCAAAAATGAGGAAAGGGTTAAGTCAGGCACCCCCAAACTTGACCCTTCAGATGTTTTGGGACTACAACTCCCATCATCCCTAGCTAACAGGACCAGAGGTCAGGGATGATGGGAATTGTAGTCCCAAAACAGCTGGAGGGCAGAGTTTGGGGATGCCTGGGTTAAGCCAATCCTGTGCACTCTTACTCAGAAGAGCTGAACTGAGGAGGGGGGTGTATTTCTAGTAAGTGTGTGCAGGATTGCAGCCTGAAAGCCCAGTCACCCACTCACAAGGGAGCAAGCCCCATTATCCTGCACATGTTCATGCCCACTTCAGAAGATGGGGTGAAATACATTCCATCCAGATTACTCAGTTTTTTGTGGGCTACTTTCCATGGCTGATTAACCACCTGGCCCAAACAAGGGTTGATTCAACTTTCACACATAGTCCAGAGCAAGCACATTTGCCTGTAGTTCTTGACCTCTCTTAGGGTTTCCTCGATGTACTTGGCAAACCGGCACACTGAGCTCCTCCATAACGCGAGGAGAGAAGGGAAAGGAACCCATCTAAAATAACTTCAGATGTGGATGTTTTATTGATACTTGTATCACAGTAAAAATATTACAAAAAAGAGGCTATTTACAAATCTGATCCGATGTTGTTACACTGCTTGATCCAGGTTTTAGATCAAATTTCCATTTCAGCTGTATGAGTCCGTTCCAAATCCATGCTGGCACCCTGGCATGTACATTTTAAATGGCTGTTTAGTTGTCTTAACCTTTTCCGTATCAGCGGTAGCCCAACTGGAGCAGCAGGGCCACATCTGCTCAGAGAATGAGTGGCAGCCGGCAAGCTTTAGCCACTTCTGTTAAGAGGAAGAAGAACCTAGAGACATTTTCCTGCTCCTTTTAATCAGTTCTTGACCAGTGGGGAGTCATCAGACAACCCCTACAAAACCTTCTTCTCCTTCCTCTGTCTCTCTGCTACTCCTTGACAGTTGGGGGCAGGGGGGATGCAGTTAACACCCCCACCCCGACTCCTGTTTCCCAGCAGAAAAGTGCAAGGAGAGAGATCTGGGAGTGCTGCCAGTTCCCCGCCCTTCAGGAACTGTGTTTCTGCCGCTTCCAGAAGCGCTTGACGTCTGAGTGGCCGGCAGGCGTCACCACCATGAGACGTTTGGCCGGGTTCTCGAAGACAAGGACCCCCAGCTCCTTCGCGTGGTTGCGCAGCAGCTCGAAGTCAACCTGAGACAGGAACTGGTTGTAGAGGACACCTAGGGGGGGGAGAGCAGGAAGACGTGGTGAAAAAGCACAGAGGAGAGAGCTCAGGAATTTTAGTTAAAAGATGGGGAGGCAGGCAGAGGGGTTTCATTTTTGGAATAATAAATTTTCAGAGTAGTTTTTACAGTTATATCAAAAATTACTGATTTGGTTATACTATTAGAAATACATAGACAGATAATTATGAAATTATTGTGAGGTTTAATAAGTTAACTGTTTATATTTGGACAACTTTTCTGCTGTACTTTATTGGAAGGAGAAAAATAATCATTTCCTTAATAACAATTTAAACAATTTATTTAACTAAAACAATAACATTATAGCATATGTATCCATGTTTGTAACTGATGTGGTTAAACTTTTTTTAAAAAAAAAGACTGAGTTTTAGCACACATGAAAAACTTAAAACAAATCCTTATTTCCTGATGAATAGCCTTTGGACTATAATGTAACTTAAATAGAAAACTATCTTTAGAAAGATTTTTCCTCCAAAAGCATTTTATTTTAAAAATTTAAATTTTTAAAAAAAATCTGATTTAAAAAAAATCTGATTTTTTAAAAATAAATAAAAAAATCATTGATTTTTATCCACCCTGATGAGAACACAACTGGCGCACTGCTCTTCTGTGGTTTCCAGAATCTGGTATTCAGAAGCATTGCTGCGTCCGACTGTGGAGGCAAAAGGGGAATGAGCACTTGATGTGAAAGGAGGAAGAAAAAACATGGGTGAACCCAGAAAGGTGGATCTGAAGCAAGAGGGAAGTTGGGTGGGGTGGAAGAGGGGATGGTAACCTGCCAGAACGCAGAGATATTTCCACTAGAGTTGCGCCCCTTCTCTTCCCCATGTTCTTCTCTCTTTTCCACCCAACCGGGGTTTCTCACCCACAGGCGCTCACCCTCAGAGAAGCGGAGTCTGTCTCGTTCCAGCTCCCACAGCCGGATCTGATCTGTGATGGTGGGAGGCAGCACTGGGGTCTATGGGGGCAAGACAGCAGAGAAAGAGTCAGGGAGGCATATGGCAGAGCCAACTCGGAAAACAAAAAAATGAACTACCGTATTGGCCTGAATATAAGCCTCACTCCCCCCCCCCAAATTCCAATTGTGAAAAGTTAAAGTGCGGCTTCTATTTGCAACCTTACGGTATGCAGCCAGGAGCAAGGGGCAAACAGGGCTAGGAGCATGGCAAAGCGGCGGCCACCCCATGCGTAGTCCCCCGCCCCCTGGTCCTCTCCCCCAAGGCAGGGAAGGGAGAGAGCGAGGAAAGGGAAAGGCCGCGGCAATGCAGCATGGCTCCCCCTGTATCCAGTACACAGCCAGGAGCAGCGAGGAATGGAGCAGCTTATATTCGGGTATTATATATATATTTTCTCTTTCCCCCCCTCCAATTTTAAAGGTGTGGCTTATTTTCGGGCCAATAGGGTATTCCTATTGCTGCAGCAGCCAAGGCTTCCATTGGAATCTCCCTAGCAGAGGTTACCCAGAATCCTCAAGGCCACATTCCAATTTCTCTTGCCAACATGTGACGCCCCCATCCTTGGCCTTTCATAAGAAGAGCCCCGCAGGATCAGGCCCAATGACCCATCTAGTCCAGCATACTGTTCTCACAGTAGCCACCCAGATGCTCATGGGAAACCCAAAAGTGTAGCCTGAGTGCAACATTATTAATTAACAATAATAAAATTATATGCAGTGGTACCTCTGGTTACGAACTTAATTCGTTCCGGAGGTCCATTCTTAACCTGAAACCGTTCTTAACCTGAGGTACCACTTTAGCTAATGGGGCCTCCTACTGCCGCCGCACGATTTCTGTTCTTATCCTGAGGTAAATTTCTTAACCTGAGGTACTACTTCCGGGTTAGCAGAGTTTGTAACCTGAAGTGTCTGTAACCCGAGGTACCACTGTACTGCCCTTTGTCCGTAGACCTCAGAGCGGTTCACAGCATAAAAATATCCCTCTCCCGACTTGCGATTCCTGGCAACTGGCATTCTGCCTTCAAACAGCTGAGCTGTAACATAAGACTTATTCCACAAAGTCATAAAAATAGCACCAAACCCTTTGGAAAGGGAGGCATGATTCTTTTATATGCAGCGATCCACTGAGTGACCACACCCCCTGCCGTAATCCTCACCTGTTTCAGCATCACAGAGTGAGCTCTGGTACGTAGGAAATGAATGATCTGCGGGACAGAGAAAATAAAAAGGGAATGAAGCAGAGCTGGCCTTAATACTATTTGACTGACGCCATTTACTGGTATTTGATCGCTTCCCACTATTCCCAGCAGAATATCCAGAGGAAGGGGAGGCTAACCAGCCCAGTAGACAGAAGCGAACCACACTCTGCTAGGCTCCCTTTAAACTGGTTAACCCAACAGCCTCTCCCTGGTTCCCACCTGGTCTGCCGTGATGCCATTGGCGATGGCTTGCTGCACGCTCTCCCGGGTAACTTGAGCCACCACCAAGTTGGGGAAGCGGTAGAGCATCTCGGAAAAGAGGGCGATGAGCGCAATCTGTAGTTCGGAATCTGGAAACCAGGGCAGAGAGAGAGTCAAGTCTTAAAACCTGGGCGGTTAATAAAATAAAATAATAATAACAATAATTTATTCATACCCCCCCCAAAAAAAATCTGACTGGGTTTCCCTAGCCACCCTGGGTGGTTTCCAACAAAATATTAAAATACAACAATTCATCAAATATTAAAAGCTTCCCTAAACAGGGCTGCCTTCAGATGTCTTCTAAAAGTCAGATAGTTGTTTATTTCCTTGACATCTGACGGGAGGGCATTCCACAAGGTGGGCGCCACTACCGAGAAGGCCCTCGGCCTGGTTTCCTATGAGAACCTACCTTGCCTGCAGAAGGTCTCAGATTCAACCTCAGTCATTTCCAATTAAAACAGCCTCTGTCTCCCGGAATGCTGTTGCCAGTCAGAGTAGCCAACACTGAGTTTAGTGGACAAACATTCTGACATAGGAGCTTCCTAGTCCTGAACTAGACCCCGGTGAACCTGGCATTCACAGAAGCCCTCCAAGAGGGAGGATGACAGTCCTGGATAATTAGGAGCTAGCTAACTTGGTCTCCTCTCCGCGTTTAAGTGCCATTAGGTTACGAAACCAGCGTTATCCTTTTGGATTTGCAGAGATTGTGGCGGGGAGGCCCGCAAAACCATGAACAAGAGGACCATAGAAAGCTGTCTTACACCGAGTCGCTTCACCGAGCCACTGAGTTCAGGATTGTCTACCGGCGTTTCCCAAACCTTGGGTCTCCAGCTTCTTTTGGACTACAACTCCCATCTTCCCTAGCTATAGCAGGACCAGTGGCCAGGGATGATGGGTAACTGTGGTCCAAAAGCTGCCAGAGACCCAAGTGCAGAATTCAGCTGGCCAAGCTGCTCACCAGAGCAAGACGGTTTGAGCATATTACACCGATCCTGGCCAACTGCATTGGCTACCAATTAGTTTCCAGGACCAATTCATAGTGCTGGTTTTGACCTATAAAGCCTTAAACGGCTCAGGACCGCAATACCTCAAGGACCGCCTCTTTCCATATGAACCTACCCAGACCCTGAGATCATCTTCTGAGGCCCTCCTTCATGTGCCTCCTCCTCGAGAGGTCCGGAGGGTGGCAACACGAGAACGGGCCTTCTCTGCAGTGGCTCCCCATCTGTGGAATGCTCTCCCCAGGGAAGTTTGCCTGGTGCCTTCATTATACACCTTTAGGCCAGGCAAAAATTCCTTTTTAACCAGGCCTTTGGTTGATCTGATTTACATCCTATGCCCTTTTA